>JAYESA010000007.1:911393-951393 GCA_036927795.1 Iris macrosiphon | reverse complement strand
TGTGGTGCAGGAGGTCGAGGGTGACGATGATGGGATGGCCGGTGGAGACACTCGGCGAGGGAGGTCGATGGAGGACAAGGAAGAGAAGGAGACTGCGGGTCGTGCAGGCGGTAGGAAAGAGGTCGAGGCAGTGGAGACTGGTGGTTCGTGAGGTCGGGGTCGACCATGTGGTTGTGCAGCGGGGTGAGTTCAGTCGTTGCTCAGGCGGTGGATGGCCGGAGTTGGCCCAGGTGGAGGGTGTTAATGGTGGTGTTGATGGCAGTGGTGAGCAGCGGGTTATGGTGGTGATAGGAGGATGTGTTGCTGGTCTCGCCGTGGCACAGGCGGAGGAAGAAGACGACGGAGGAGAAGGTCCGGCGAGGTCGGGTGGCTGGGCTCAGGCTCCACTCGTAGGCTCCGGCAGGAGGAAGGAGATAAACATGGAAGGGGTGTTTGGTCGGCTAGGTTAGAGATTGGGTTTGGGGTTTTTGGAAAAATAAAGGAAAAAAAAGGAAAATGATATATATATATATATATATATATATATATATATATATATATATATATATATATATATATATATATATATATATATATATATATAGAATTTGGGTTTGGGATTGACCTAGGTAGGTGGGCTTGGTCAACATCCTCTTGGGATTGGACCTTGGCCTCACATGGGGATGTTTGGAGGACTATATTTACATTGTTTAAAAATGCAAGACTAGGTTTAAATGAGGGGGCGATGTTGTGGGTTGCACATTCCAAAAATTCATGGAGAAAATTCATATGAACGAAAAATGGGTTTCTTCATGTGTCATGTCTAATGGTATGGACACCTCAATGCACTTTTGCATAAAAGCACCCAACAATTGGAAAATTACACAAAGATGGAAATTGGATTAAATTAATTAAAATTAATGCGCAAGGTGTTCTATAATTAATTAGAAGTATATGTGATTAAAATTAGGTGGGACACAAGTGTCATGGACATAAATGACTCAGAGTAGAATATTATCATAATTTGGGTTGCACAAAACGGATCAAGATTGTGTCTCCAATTTTGATTGGAACGCACAAGGATACAAAGTTAGAATTATTTAGAATTAAATAATAACATCCACGACGAATATTGTGCGACTAAAATGTAGCACAAGAGAGCATAATTATAAGTTACACCGAGGTCAGAATAGGAGCCAGGCACGTCTAGGACAAGGGTATAAAATTTGTTGGAAGGCATTGGTTAGTGTTGTGCTCCAATTATCGAAGCAACGGTAATGTGCGCTAGGTGATATAAGTATTACAAATTTAAATAAAATATCGTGTTCTATTTCTAATTGGATTCAAACTAGCCCTAGTCTCACTATCTAAGTCAAGTAGGCCTAATTTTGGGTGAGGAGGTTTACACCCTTCTCCTCTACTCCTTCATGCCTAATAATATGGAACACACGTAAATGCTTGAACACTTAGACTGGAACTTGGAAATTACTACACTGTGGCATGCATAGAGTATACGTCGTTTGCTTGGATAGATTTGTGGCTTGAGTTGGTTTCGCGTTGGGGCAGTTGGAGCTAGATTGGATTATATTTGGGACAGTTGGAGAAACAGTTGGAATTATACATCTTGGTTGGAATATCGGGCAATTCGGGCGGGCGGGCGAGCGAGCGTGCATCCGTGCACGAGTATCATTTGGGTGCTTTGTCATGCAAAGCGTGCAGTTGTGATTCAAAATTGAACAACTGCATCGACGAGGGCATTGTGCCACTGTTGGGGCATTGTGCCACGAGATTGTTTTGAGCGAGGGCTGTTCCACCAATTGGAATACTATGTCGAGAAGCAGCATAGTGCCTATGGGGATAACTTGAGATTGTGCCTTGGGATATAGTTGGAGAATGGTTATGGATAGTTGGTTGGATGAGTTGGATGAGGCTAGGATCGTTTGGTGGAGCGAGAATGTTCGATCCTCTCGTCATACCTACTTGGTGTCTGCATCGGTCACGGACAACCTGTGTTGCACAAGGTTTGGTTTCCTTAAACGGGAAGGCTCCGGGGCACCGAGACCGTTCGGCCATGGAGAAAGCAAATTTGGTAACATGCCTTGGGCGCAGTGCCAGTGGTTCAATGCAATTCAAGCGGTCTAGCTACTCAGCGCTGTTTTGAGTAGAACTGCAGTTGATCAGTCTTTTATGGCTTGGCCAGTGACTTCATATAGATAAGAGTTGGTTTGCTTTATTTTGGTTTGGTTTGTGCTTTTCAAGTAGGCGGCGGCCACCTTGCCTCGGCAAGAGTATGCATATCGAAGATTGGATTATAAGGCTTGGTTTGAGAATGGATATTGAGGCTGGGATAATGGTTCGATAGGTTCTCGCGTTGCTTGGGTTTGGGTAGGACGGTTTGCATGCTAGTTTCCTTTTGAGTTGGATATATATCTGCTTGCATGCTTAACTTGCTTTATAGCTTTCTTTAACATGTCATACCTATGCCATGAAATGAATCTAGGATTCAAGTAGAAAGATCACCATATAACTGTTTGCATTCACTATCTACTTACTGTCGGCTTAGACGAGTGGGTTACCCCGCTCACAAGTACGGCTGTGTACTGACCTACGTTTGTGGGCATTATTTCAGGTACGCAGGTGTAGTGGCGTTGCTTGGATACAGGACATAATGTATGAATGGTAAGTACCTTTGTGGGCAAGAGAAAGAGCAAGAGTGTGGCATTCTCCTTTGTGGCATTCTCCCTTGTGGCATTTTCATTGGACCCTATCGAGAGCTTCGCTGCGTAAACTCTGATGTGTGCTTGGCAAACAATACTTGACTTTTGTTGCAACTTGGTCGTTTCGATGATAAATTTGATGTTTGACAACATCGTCTTGTGCGAGCGCAACTTCAGGCTCGTACGACATCACATCCCGATAAGAACGATTGTCCTGCGGGAGCACTGCAATGTGGTGATTCACGTTCAGCGGGGACGATTGAGCTTACGGGAGATTGGGGTGTGACAAACCCCATCGAATGTGAGATCACCACGCCAACGCTCCTACGGGATAATTATCCCAATCCGGACATGACGCATGTGCGAGTAAGGAGTTGCCCTCGCACAAGACAAGAAGGCCAAACGTTATGGTTATCATCGAACAAACAGACACCTTATCGTCACTCTTCGTTTCTTCCCAAGTTGTACATTGATCCCTCAAGTCATGTTCTTTCTAACGACCGTTCTTACCGTAATCAAAATTCGTCTAGTCAAACCGTCCAACTTTAATGTTACCGTTTTGATAATTTTATAGTCCACTTCTTGCATTCCTCGAACAACTAAGTTTCACATCCCAAACCCAAGTTTATTCACTTTTGATACGTTTCATTCATCAAGTTTTTTGGAGTAATCATCGAATATGTTCCCTTGAGTTTGATTATCCCCACCGTACGTGAAATTGTCACGCCGGTGCTCCCGCAGGATAATCGTTCTCGCTGGGACTGATTTCGAATGTTATCTTTCCGAACTTGATTTCAAGATCGTTCTTCCAAACTCCAAGCCAAATCTTTTATCGCTTATCTCTTCATCGAACCATAATATTCTTTCTCAGGCTAACTTATATTCGAGCGATATTGTATTCAAGTTCAATCTGTTTGTTTCAATCCGAAATCACACGAGACCGACGAATATGTTTGGACATTTCTAAATGATCCATACAATACTCGGAATTGAGTCACCCAAATCAAATCCTCAATTGATGTTCGCATCAATCGCTAGAATATTCGCCAATTCACTCCTAGAATTCTTGCAGAATACTTAAACATCGCCTAGTAATTCTTAGTCTCGTATACATCTATCCCGTTTATAGTTATCCAAGTAATCCATATTCGATTTATATCTTTCGACACGAAACACCATTCGAGCTATTTTCCAAAATTCAAACACAATTCTCTATATTCGCCTAAGCGATAATATGATAAGGTTCTATCTGTTGCCGTTCTAAGCCTGCCTTACCCCTTTTTTAACTTATTCTAACTCGTTCGAACCAAGTCTTACAATCTTCCTTCGAGTTCGCTTACTTGCTAGGCATTTTTTATTTATACTAAGGCTTTACACAATCTCGTCGCTTGCTGCTAGACCCGTTTAACTCTCCGAAATCTACGATTCGTTCGAACATTTCTAAGCCGGCCAATACACCATTCAGGGTTTGAGCTATACTCTATGAATCTTTATAACTCATTATATCCTCAATTCTTCTTATTCGAACATGGGACTATCGTATACACCACTCAAGAATCGAGTCATCCTATTAACTCCTGAATCGCGTTCGCATCCTTCACTCATATATCTAATTCGTTCCTTATAACTCCAGCATGATCCATATTTGTCGCCTTAACGATCTTAGGCTCGTATGCACCAAGGGTCTTGGCGCACGATACTCAACACTTTGCCAAAAGGCTGTGTGCATAGGCAACTGTCTGAACGATATTCTATCTCACACTCTGACCTACTTGGTGTTCTCGTATAGGCATTCGGTCTGACATATAACTTGCCGGTTCTAACACGAGTCTTTTCCTACGATGTCTGACACAGGTTGGCACAAAGTCCCTCACATCTTAATCCCGTTCAAGCAATCGTATTATTCACATGCACTTTTCAAAAATATTTAGATTTATTGTATGAAACATTCATCGAACATCGAGAGAGAGTATTTATCACTCTTTCAATACACAAGTTCAAAACTGAGAGAATCAAAACGAATTCCAATGACGTAAAGCCGTGCTCTGATACCAAAATATCACGTCCCTATCTACCAAAGGAATCGGTCGTCCCCACTGGGCACGAATCATCGCGCCAGCGCTCCCGCGCGAGCCTGGAGTTGCGATGTCGCGCGATCCTGGAGTTGCGTTCGCACAAGATAATTTTTGAAACTGTCGTTTGATAACTAGTTCGCAGAGTCGTCATAGCGGAAACTTAGAATAAAACACAAGTATTGGATCCAAATCAAGCTTCTTTATTGATATGAAGTAAAGATTTCAAGCAGCGCTAGGCCGAGATTTTAAGTCGCTCGTACTCTCTCTCTCTCTACAATGAATGTGCCCTTAGGCTTACAACTGATTCAAACAATCTGGATTATGATGTTCCCATACATTATGTCTCATATATACGAGCTCCAGGTCCGCGCGCCACACTCCAAGATGACACGTGCGGTCCGGCACCTTATTGCGTTAAGCGATCTCCGAATCCATACGAGTTTCCCCTGCACCCTGCATGCAGACTGGTTGGGTGTCAGTACATTGAATGCACTGGTGGGGAGGCCTCTCGTCCACGCCACAAAACAAGCACGTTCATTAGTTATATGCACCGACTAATTTTGTTGTCTTTCTAGTCTTTTGCCTTAGGATCAGTTACATAGCAATATAATGAAAGTAATATCCGTATCTGCTCAAGAGTGTCATAATAATGAACAACTGAGTTCGTCTTACCATTTCTTACCATTCGGCCTTCCCTGTTATATGCAACAATATAACAATGATCTACTGAATAACAAAGAACATTTATGAAGTCTAAGTGTTATGTCGTGTCTCTGCCACAAAACCCATTTTACTCGAACTAAGTGTGTTACCGTACATCCATTCTAATTATGCAAAATGTCGTGCAAATGTACTCCTTCACGTTACTCCTCTTCTGAATGCGGATAGCCGCTATGCAAACATGACTTATCTATATGAAGGCCACTGGCTTTCTTAGCCATGTTGGACATGATCTGCGATGGACGGTTGTCTTCCCAGCTCGGTTGCTAGCCTTGCTGGACCTCCCGAACCGTTTGACGAGTCAACACCCATCCAGGTCGATAGCAAGCCTTACTTGATGTCCCGCTCTCGCCCGCTAGTCATCAGCTAGCGTATTACCAGGACTACACTGGCACTGTCCTCCCGGGCCGATACGATTCGGATGCCTCAGCAATCGTGTTGAGGACTCATCTCTACCTGGTGCGCAATCAGTTGTCCGTGACCATGCAACTACTCCCCCACTTCCAATCTCCTCGCCGAAAAACAACTCGGTTCAATCTTGCCGAGGAGTACACTCGGATATTTCTTCTTTACGCAGCTCCCTGATTAGAGACTGTCTCGGTGATCTGGATATCCCGAGTAATTTCTTTTCTTTCTTTCTCCTGACTCAGAACGACTACTTGATAGCCTTCCTCGTTAATGTATGCAACATGATTCTACTCTATCCCGTGTCATATTGTGGTGCAACGCCTCAGTATGAACTCAAACTACTTTGTGGCATATATATAAGAAACTACTATATTTCAACTCAATAAGCCCGACTACGCAAATAGCAAGTAAGATCTCCATGCTCTATACAATGATAAGGCGGGGTTATCCCCTTATCTATGTGTGTTCATCTCTTTTATTAGCATGCAAAGGTTATCGCCTAAAAACTAGCATGTATCATTCATTTTCTTAGTGTGCACCTAAGTAGAGACAGGTTCACCGGGACCACCCACCTTAGCGATGAATCACATCGGTCGAGCGAGACTCCGAGCGCACCTCTGAAAGTCTGTCTGACTCCATTTAAAGATCCAATTATGAATGTCTTTGCATCGAACGAGTCTTCTCGCTGAGCAAGGCAGGTCGGTTCACTACACTTGTGTAAACCCCCAGAAATTTTTCAGATTTTTAAAATAAATTTTCTAGAATTTTTTGTGATTTTTTAACTAATTAAATCAATTATTTTTTGGTATTAAGTATTTTTAAATATGTTTATTAAATATTAAAATATTATAAAAATAATATTTTTGGGTGTAAAATAAAATATTAGACATAGGATAATTTTCCGAGAATTTATTGGACCCCGGAAACAATTTTAAAGACCTAAAAATTAAGTTTTAATTAAACCCTAGAAATAAACCCGGTTTAGTGAACCAAACCAAACCAACCCGAACCGGACCCGGTCTAGTTGAACCGGGCCCAACCTTAGCGGGTCGGGTCGGATCTAAACCCGACCCGAAACCCGAGTACCCAAACCCGCACCCATACCTTAGTGGATCGGGTCGGATCCCCATCCGCCCGACCCGGACCCGAACCCGACCCAGGAACTCAATCCCTAACCCCCCCCCCCCCCGTCCGTTAGAGTCCCAGCCGGCCGCCGCGATCCCCGCCGGCGGTTACGACCAGCGGTCATTCTCCCTTACAACTGCCCCCGCCTCGCCTCCGCAACGGCCGCCGCTCTGCCTCCCCTGCCAGCAACGGCCGCCGCTCCCTCTCCCACTCGCCTCTATAAAAATCCCTCTCCGCCCAGAGACCCGCCACCGCAGCCACCGACGAACTCCCAGCCCCGCTCCGCCGTCTCCCCGATCAACCCCCAGCGCCACCCCCAGCTGTCGTCTTCTCCGGCACTGCGTCTCCCCTCCTCCACGACGACCTCAGCCGTCTCCGCCTCTGCCCTAGCCGCCCTGAGCTCTGCCACGACCTCGCCGCCGCAGCTCCGCCTGAGCTCCGCCGCCTCCGACGAACCACTCCCCGTAGCGCCTCAGCCGAGCCGCCTCCGCCTCCCTCAGCCCCGAGCAGCCCACCGGAACCCTAACACTGTGTCGTGTCGTATCGCGTCGCCTCGCGGACACTAGAAATCCAGTTCCGCGGAGCCCTGTTCAGGTAGACTTTTCTCTCTCCTTGCTGTCCCATTTTCTGTTCAGTCTATTATGACGCGAACCCTGTGTAACCCTCTCGATGTCCGTGCAACCCGCTCGGTGTGTCGCGTCCTGTGGTGATCGCGAACTGCGATCCAAAAACAGAAAAATTAACATCCCGTTTTCCCCCGGAACTGAGTACGCCCCGCCAAACGGGATGACTTGGTCGCGTGCGAAATTTACCGAACGTGCGCGCCGTTAATATGGATGTGTGGGATTTCGCGGAAGTTGATTTGGATGTGCGTGCACACCGGAATCAACGCGTATCCGCCGACAATGCCCCATATCGGCCTGTTTTGGAACTCGTTGTAACTTTTTGTACACACGTCGGATCGAAACGAAACTTGAGCCATCGGACTCGTAGCAATACGCTGGTCCTGTGACCCCAGTTTGGTTCGATTCTGAGAACGTTGACAAAATCGCATATCGTGGGCCCCGCGACTCCACTTGACGGGCGATTTCGTGATCAGCTCATCGGAATCCAGTTCTGGACATTCCGTTGGGTTCGTATCGTCGTTCCGGACTTGTTGACACTAAGTTTGACAAATTTGGAGAACATTGTCTCCGACACATTTTTCGATGCGAAGCGGGCCACATGTGGACCCCGCTTTGACCAGAAACTGTCATTTTTGCCCCTGTGTCCAAATTGGACTCAAGGATAGGCATTTCTAGCTATTTGATATTTTCTGAACCTGATGGTAATGTCTATTTCAGCAACCGGAGAAGTACCTACAATTCTCACTGATATCAGAGCTACAGTTGGAGTCAGAACCCCAGGCAAGTGTACCTTACCATACTTGCAGTAAATTATTTTATATTATTCTTTTGATATATTCTGAGTTATATCTATTCAACCTAGGACCGTGTGACATTGCTTAGCATCCGAATAATATTCGGGTGTCAACACTGTACGCAGAGTTGTGTAATGTCACCTAGACATGGATATCGAAACCCTATACATTCTCGTGCTTGCAATATCAAGTACGTTATAACCCAGGACACCTGACACTATTCATGAGACAGAATCTTTCTGAGATATTTATGGTGATTCTGTATAGGTTACATGATTCATGACATAGATATTGCATGTGCTTAGCTATCATTATGACTTGCTGCATTAGATATGATCTTGCGTGTCATGGACATGAGACGTGTGATTACATTGGGTGGGGAGAGACACACAGACTATAGGCTGATTATATATATTTATTGCAGTGCCTTAGCCATTACAGTACGAGGCCCACTACATAGTAAACTACATAGTAAACTACATAGTAACTACATAGTAAAACTACATAGTATTACTGCTACCGGCTCCCCGACACAGAGCTTGTAGTGGTCTCAGCCTGAGTCTAATGTTGCTCTTATTTTGCATATCACTTATATGGTTACATAGTTTGCCCTATTGATACATTTCATATACTACATTTATTTTGGCATGTTGTTTCTTGTACCTTGTTACGTCCCTCTGAGGACCTGGTCCCTTGCCAGTTTTGCAGCATAGAGCCTGACTGGAGTTGCTGATGTGAGTTGCTTTGTCATGCAGAAATTGGTGCCAGGTACTTATATCATTTCTTTCGGAGTATTAGTTATTATTCATATTATTTATTCATCTACTGATATAGCCTAGTTTTATAGACTCGTATCCCTTCCTCGAGTCTATTCGAGCTTATGGGTTACTGGCGGCCGACTTTAGCACATGTAGCTCATTCCTGTATATTCCGTTCATTGTGGATTGAAGCATAGATATTTATAGATAGTAACCCTTCTAGTACAGCTTATACGTATTCGAATCAGACCAGAGTCTAGTCGAATGCGTAGCTGGCATGTTACGTATTTCTAGTCATACGTATTTTGGGACTGGGGCATGACAACTTGTGTCGTTTGAATCGGCCCTCCGAGTTGAGCAGAGCGGGTCATTACAGGCTTAGTAATGTTCGAACGAATCATGGATTTTGGAGTAATAAACGAGTCTAGCAGCAAGCAACGTAATTGTGCGAAGCCTTAGTATAAATATCGCCCAACAAGTAAGCAAATTCGAAGGAATCGCGCAAGATTTCATTCAAACTAGTTAGAATATGTTGAACAAGTGATAAGGCTTATGTCGATTAGGGATTCAAAGGTAATGGAAATCAAAACCTTGGTCGAGAAAACTTAGTAAATCGTACGAGCGATTTCGATTTAAATCAATGAATTGGAACTTGAGTTTTGAAATAGAATAATCTAGGATGCGATCAGAGTATAGCGCGATGGAAGATAGCGTGCATCGAAAATATGGATTGAGTAGGATATCGCTCGATAGATTTTTAGCCTGGGTATGAATGTTATTGTTTCAAATTTGGATAACTAATACGATATCGATAAGTGAAAGATAACAAGGATTGATGCAAGTTAGAAAATTTTGGTTCAATGATTGAGGTAGGCGATAACGGATTTAATCTTGACTTGGACGAACGATCTAAAATATAGTTCGAAAGGTAATACTCGACATCGGGCCTAAATGAGAACGATTATCCCACGGGAGCGTTGGCGTGGTGATTTCACATCCGGCGGGGATGATCGAACTCGCAGAAACATGTTCGAAGATTTTATAAATGAACTCGATGAATCAAAAGTAACAAATTTGGATAGGCTTTGGCTTGATGATTTGAACTTAGTTGTTTGAGGAATGTTAAAAGTAAACTACGGATTGATCAAATGGTAACATTGAAGTTGGATAATTTTGCTAGATGAATTATGATCATGGCCTTAACGGACATGACTTAAAGGATATATATCTTGGATGGAGCAAAGTATAAACGATAAGGTGTTTGTTCGTTCGATGATAACCATAACTTTTGACGTTCTTGTCTTGTACGAGTGAAATTCTATGCTCGAATATGCGTCACGCCCCGAACCGGTTAGGAACATTCAGATAGTTGTTTGCTTCGGACGAGAAGGCGTGTAGCGGGGCTCGCTACCTGCGTTGTATTCCATTTTCGTGCCGAGACTATAACTTGTCCATGATGGCTCGTCAGGTCATAAGACCAGTATGTATCCTTAGTATATTTCATACGTTGCGGCAACCCGCCTATGGGCTCGTAGGAACTTGTGGCAAGTAACGGATGTACGACGCATTATGCGTGCAGATCGTTAATTGGACCAAAAAAACTGAAGCTTTGAAACACATTTGAGTAGTATGAGTATAGCATGCCTATACAAGTATTACATGCATGTGTAAAATGAGTATAAGACATCTAAGTAATCTGTACGGCCTGAGTATAACGCACTGCACAACATGAGTCACAAAGTAATATGAGTATCGTAAATTGTGTACATTGTGCACCTGATTTAGAAACACGCTCGTAGCATACATGTGTTCATTATGTGATCTTGGGATTTCTATATATCTATATTCGTGCTTAGTTTAACTTGGTTTTATACTTGGACAGGGAAGGACAAATGGTAAGTTGGTAAGTATCGTCGTGTTTCCCGTATATCGCATGGCGCACTGCCACACGAGTTAGGCTTTGTATCTTATGTCATGAAATTGATCCTAAGGCAAGACTAGAAAGATAACTTAATAGTTGGTGCATGAAACTAATATAATGTGTTAGATTTGTCGAGTCGGCGAGAAGCCTCCCCACTAGTGCATTCATGTACCGATAACCCACCAAATAGCTTGCAAGGTACGGGATAACCTGGTTCGGTGTGGAATGTCCCCTTGTGCGCGCTAAGGTGTAGAGTTTACTCTAGAGCCTTGGAGCGTTGCGTCCGGAGCTGGAGCACATATACATGACATAATGTTGGAACATCACCTATGTATCATCCTAAGTTGTAAGCCGCTTGGCACGCCTTTATAAGTTTGAGAGAGAGAGAGATAGAGAGAGAGCTTGAGCGACTTGTAATCTCTGCCTAGCGCCGCTTGTAACCTTATTCATTATCAACAAAGAGAGCTTGTTTATGTATTCATACTTGTGTTTATTCAATGTTTCCACTATATCGACTTAGTGAACTAGTTATCAACGGCGTTCCGGTATTTGCCTTGCGCGGGCACAACTCCAGGCTCGTGCGGCATCACGTTCCGATGGAAACGGTCGTCCTGTGGGAGCGCTGGCTTGGTGATTCACTCCTAGCGGGGATGACCGATTCCTGTGGAAGATCGGGGCGTGACACAACCAGTGCAACATAAGTGTGCACAAGGCTACTAAGTAATTAAATCATAATTGGATAAGATCAGAAGTTTGGCACCACTTTACCCGAGTTTATAATTGGAAACCAATATTCTTATGGTGGTAGCAATGGACTAGAGACATAAATTGGTTTTATGAATAATAAAAACAAATTCGTCGCTAGTCAATCACAATTCTGTCGCTGACTAACGACTAACTTATTTTTGTTGCTGAGTTTCATAGCTATTTTGCAGTATTTTTGTATTGTGTGATACCAAAAGAATGTTGGGAAAGAAGCGCGGAAATCTTCCCCCAAACCATAGAGTACCTGCGAGAGAACCGAGCAATACAACGCACAAACCAAACACCAAACCACAGAAAAATAATCCACGCAGACACAAAGAATTTGACGTGGAAAACCCTTACGGAAAAAACTATGAAAGAATCGAAGTACAATCCTAAAGAACCTCCACTAATAGACTAAAGAGAATATACCCTCTACAAGCTCCTCCCGGTCCAACACGGATCATCACAACACTTAGGAATAGAAAATAGATCACACCATGAAGATAGAAGACAATAAAAAATTATCCAAAATTGATCTCCTCCTCCGAAACGGCATCCAATCCTTCTTTCTCCTTTCCAAAGTTACAATGGCACTCTTACCTCCTTTTCTCTCCTTTCTTGAGATGATATGTTATGGTTAGATGGAAATTATGGTTAAGAAAATCTAATATATACCCCCTAATCACGCAACTAAACCTGGACTTGAGGATACGATCCAACGGTGTATAAAATACCTCTGAATTTTTGTCCAGTCCATCGACCGAACTCGGACCGAATTCTCCCGAGTTGGTGATTTGCGAGTAAACGAAGATATCAGCTTTCTGGAGCTTCTGGAGCACCCTGACCGAACTCGGACCGAGTTTGGCCGAAACTCTGTCTCCCCCTGTACAGTAGCTCCTCCTCTTTCTTTCCGAGATTCTTCGACCTCTAGAATGGCTCTCGTCGCCTCCCCGATCTTCTCTGACCACAGACTGTGCTCTTCGCACTCTGGGGTATTCTCCACATAGATTGGGAACCCCACCCTCTCCAATTAATCTTTTCCTTCATAACTATGTGAAGGGGATCGTCATCCCGATGATCTGCCTGCAGTACTCAAACTTTTTCCTTGGAAAAATCTTTATTAACATATCTGCTCCATTGTCATCTGTATGAAACATTCTCAAGCGTCGCTTCCTTCTTATCAACAGCATAACGTATCCAATGATACCGGATCTCAATGTGCTTGGACAGGCTATGAAATGCATGATCCTTCACAAGGTGAATAGCACTCTGACTAAAGTAAAGCAAAGGATACTGCTCCTACTTTAGCCCAATTTATTGCAACAGCTTCTTCATCCACAATAACTTCTTGCAAGCCTCCATCGCCGTAATATACTCTGCTTTTGTCGTCGACAAAGTAACACACTTCTGCAAATGCGACTGCCACGATACTGCTCTACCAGAAAACATCATCACATAGCCCGAAGTCGATCGTCTCGTGTCTACATCTCCAGCCATATCAACGTCGGTATACCCAACCAGCTTCGGCTCATCACCACCAAATAAAAGTCTCCAATCGGCAGTGCCCTGAAGATATCATATAATCCACTTGACCCCACTCTAATGTACCCTTCTAGGATTGAAAGTGTACATGATGACTATACCGACTGCGTGAGCAATGTCTGGCCTCGTACATACCATAGCATACATAAGACTTTCCACAGCTGGGGCATATGAAACCTGCTCCATATCTCCCTTCTCGTCCTCGGTAGACGGACACTACTCCTCAGTGAACTTGAAACCTGCTCCATATCTCCCTTCTCGTCCTCGGTAGACGGACACTACTCCTCAGTGAACTTAAAGTGAGCCGCAAGGGGGTTACTCACTTTCTTCGACCCGTCCATCCCGAAACACTGAAGTACCCGGTGAATGTACTTCTTTTGGGACAAGTGTAGCAGCTTGGACTATCTCTCTCGGCTGATCTCCATCCAAAAAATAGTGTTCGCTGCACCCAAATCCTTCATAGAGAATGTCGCATCCAATTGGTGCTTTAACTCTGCTATCCTAGTGGCACTCTGACTCACCAACAACATGTCATCAACATAAAGCAACAAAATGATAAAATCATCCTCGCCGAAGTACCTCACAAAATCACAATGATCCGACGTCGTCCGTGCATAGCCATGCTCCCCCATAAATGACTCGAACTTCCTGTACCATTGCCTCAGAGTTTGTTTCAGACCATACAAGCTCTTCCTCAACCGGCAGACCAAATATGACTCGCCCTTCTTATAGAATCCCTCTGGCTACTCCATGTACAACTCCTCATCAAGATCACCGTAGAGGAATATCGTCTTCACGTCCATTTGCTTGACCTCCAAGTCGAAACTGGCTGCCAAATCTATCACCACCCGAATAGACGAATACTTGATGACTGACGAAAAGATCTTATCATAATCTATGCCTTTCCGCTAACCGTAGCCTTTAACTACCAGCCTTGCTTTGTATCGAGGGCGAGTAGCATCATCTGTCTGCTTTACTCTGAACACCCATCGATTCTTCAAAGCCTTCTTGTCCTTTGGCAACCGCACCAGATCATAAGTAGAGTTGGCCTCCAAGGAACTCATTTTCTCATGTATGGCCTCCATCCACTCCTGTTTGTGTTTGTCTTCCATAGCCTCTACGAAACTTTCAGGTTCTCCCCTGTTAGTCAGTAGCACATACTCATCCGGTGAGTATCTCCTAGATGGTCGACGCTCTCTATTGCTCCTCCTCGACGGAACCACTGGTGCTGGTTATATATCTACAGCCCCCTCCCCTCCAGGAACTGCCTTCTCGTCATGATCATCCTTCTGAGGGTCACCCTGACCACTATCAGTAGGTTGATGATCAATGTTGGGAGCAACTTCATGTACTGGCTCCCCCATAACTGGATCCTCTTCCATGTCCTCTAGAAAGTGGTCGAAGCTAAATGACTCTAACTCAGGCAATTTCTCAGCCTCAGAAGTTATTTCGGAATCCTGAGTGTTGGTCATGGTCCGATCCTCGACGAATACCATGTCCCTGCTTCTGTAGATCTTTTTTTCCACTGGGTCATAGAGTCTATAGCCAAACTTATCCTGACCGTAACCGACAAAGACGCACCTCCTCATCTTCGGCTCAAGTTTGGATCTATCGTCCTTCGATACATGCATGAAGGCCTTGCAACCAAACACTCGCAGGTGATTGTATGACGACTCTTTGTCGTACCATAATTTTTCAGACATCACCCTGCAAAGGAGAACTAGGAGATAAATTAATAATATAAGCAGCTGTGTAAAGAGCCTCACCCCAATAGTTGTTCGGCAAATTTGCTTCTGACAGCAAACACTGTCCCTCTCCATCAGCGTCATGTTCATGCGCTCCACTACACCGTTGAGCTACGGTGTCTTTGGTGGAGTCTTCTGGTGTCGTATCCCTTGCTCTCTGCAATAAGCATAAAAGGGATCGATATACTCGTCGCCATTGTCCGACCGAACACAAAGCAGTTTCTTGCCCGTCTCCCTTTCAACAAAGGTCTGAAAATCCTTGAAAGTTGGCAGCACCTGATCCTTGGTCTTTAAGGCATAGACCCAAATCTTCCTGGAATAATCATCAATAAATGTTACAAAATAAGAAGCACCACCAATGGATTTTACCTTCATAGGATCGCAGACATCTGAGTGAATCAACTCGAGCAACGCCGGCTTCCTTGAACTTGGGTGACTTTGGAAAGACACCCTATTTTGCTTTCCTGTCAAACAGTGCGTGCACTTCTCCAACTTTGTAGACTTTAGCCCTGGAACCACCTTCCTGTTCACCAAGTAGCTCATCCCCTTTTCGCTGATATAGCTGAGTCGTATGTGCCACAACTCAGTAGACGCATCAGTAGCTGCATTAACCTCTTATTTCCTCTGTCCGCTCCCTTCCATATAGTAGAGTCTGGATCTCTTGCTTCCTCTGGCAATCACTATCGAACCTCTGGAAAGCTTCCACTGATTGTTCCCGAAGAGATTTAAGAAACCCTCATCATCCAACCTTCCAACCGATACCAGGGACATGACGGACATCTTTGAGAACAAGAACTGCACCCGTCTTTGTCCTCAAATACACATCTCCAATGGCAACCGCCTTTGACACATCTCCATTGCCCATCTTCAACACTCCAATGTCGCATGTTTTGTAAGTAGCAAATAGTGTCCTGTTGTGAGATACGTACGATGAAGTACCTTAGTCCACTAGCCAAGAGTTGTCATCGCAGACGAGGTTCATAACTATCTCATCATCTACAATAATCATGTCGCCTCCATGTGTCGAGGCCGCCACTGTAGTGTCCTCACTTTGCTTCTCCTTATCGCCCTTCTTCTCTCTCTTTCAAGCGAAACAATTTCGCTTGATGTGGCCCTTCTTGCCACAATGGTAACATTCTGAGTCCTTGTACCGACCCTTGGACCTTCCTCTGCTTTTGTCTCTGCCACCGCCTAGACCCCTGCTTTTACCCCTTCTGCGGCTCTCTGAAATAAGCGCCTCTGAGTGGGATGTGGATGAAGTGCCCTGAGAATGTCTCTGCATCTCTTCATTCAGTACTCCGCTATTGGCATACTCCAGACTGACTACGCCTTTCAGAGTATAAGCGATCATAGACACTCGTACGGTCTCCCACGAGTCTGGCAATGTATACAACAGCCATAGTTGTAAGCCCCCTCATTTTCAGTAATTATTAATTTAGATTTTTCTGGAAATTTCAGGAATTTTCTGATGATTAAAACCTAGGCCTTTGGCAATTTAATGATTTTTTAATTGCGGTTAATTCATGTTAAAATATTATAGAAATAATATTTTATGGTGTAAAATGGAAAACCGGACATGGGATAATTTTCCGAAAATTTATTGGACTCCGGAAGCATTTATAAAGCCCTAAAAACTATTAAATAAATTAAACCATTTTAAACCCAAAATAAACCGGGTTGAACCGGGTTCAAACCGGGCTGAACCCGGTCCAACCAAACCGGACCGGACCCTTGACCTTAACGGGTCGGATCGTGTCTGCCCAACCCGCGACCCGCCCGACCCGGACCCGAATCCACCGAACCCTAATTCTCTAACGGGTCGGAAACACTGTTCCGACCCGGCGGCGCGGGTATTTAACCCCCTCGGGATCCGTGCCCCGCCGCGCCGCAACTTTCTCTCCCTCTCTCCGCCCGCAGTGTCCTCCCCGTCGACCTACTGGCCCCGCCTGACCCCGTCTAACCCATCCCCGCCAGCACCTCACCATCTCCACCTGAACCCTAGACAACTCCACACCCTCGCCGTCGATCACCCTCCGTCCCAAAGCCCGACACCTCCACTCGTCCCAGATCGCCCCGAGCCCGACTCCTGCCCACCGTGCCGCTCGGCGCCGCCGCCCCTCGAGTGCTGCCGCCTCCGCCCAGCCTCGCCGGTGCCACCCCAGCCTCCTCCGGCCGGCCTCCCCCACCACAGCGTCGCCCAGCCCCGGCCGTCGCCCAGTTTCCCAAACCCTAACCCTAGGATTCGGATCCGGACACGGCCCTTCGCGTCGTGTCGGACACGGGATATTTCGGGTTTTTCGAACCCTATTCAGGTACGCGTATCTCCCTGCTCGTTTACCCGTTTTCAATTCCGTCAGTTGCGTCGCGTAGACTGTATGACCCTCTCGGTGCCCATGCAACCCGCTCGGTGCATCGCATCTTGTGGTGATCGCAAACCGCGATCCAAAAACAGGAAAATAATGCCCCGATTCACCCCGGAACTGAGTGTGCCCCGCCAAACGGGACGACTTGGTCGCACGCGGTCTTTACCGAAATGTGCGCGATGTTGATACGGACGTGTGGGATTTTGTAGAAGTTGATTTGGATGTGCGTGCACACCGTAATCAACGCGTATCCGCCAACACCGTCCCGTATCCGTCGGTTCTGGAATATGCTGTAACTTTGTGTACACACGTTGGATCGAGACGAAACTTGCCCCATCGGACTCGTAGCAATACGCTGGTCCTGTGACCCAAGTTTGGTTCAATTCTGAGAACGTTAACAGAATCGCGTATCGTGGGCCCCACAGGCTCCACTTGACGGGCGATTTTGTGATCGGCTCATCGGAATCCAATTCTGGAAGTTCCGTTGGGTTCGTATCATCGTTCCTGACTTGTTGACACTAAGTTTGAGGAATTTGGAAACCTTTGACCCTGATGCGGTTTTTGGTGCAAAGTGGCCCACATGTGGACCCCGCTTTGGCCCGGAAATGTCATTTTTGCCCCTGTGTCCAAATTGGACTCAAGGACAGGCGTTTCTAGCTATTTGATATTTTCTGAATCTAATGGTGATTTTTATTTCAGCAACCGGAGTAGTACCTGCAGATCACACTGAGACCAGAGCTACAGTTGGAGCCAGGACTCCAGGCAAGTGTACCTTGCCAAACTCTGCAGTATTGTTACATATTTTCCTTGCTTCATTTATATTGCTGTGCATGCTTAACCTAGGACCGTGTGACGTACTTAGCGTCCGATTATAGTCGGGTGCCAACACCGTACGCGGTGTTGGGTACGGTCATCTAGAGATGGACATTCGTGACACTATATATTCTCGTACTTGTCTTACCAAGTACACTTGACTCAGGATACTTGACACTATTCATGAGACATGATTTTCCCGAGATATTCGTGGTGATTCTGTATAGGATACAGGACTTGGACATTATATTCTTAGATATAGTATGACTGGTTGCATTAGCTATGATCCCGCTTGACATGGACATGAGACGTTATGGACATGAGATGCGTGGTTACATTGGGTGGGGAGAGTATTACCATAACAAAGGCTGATTATATTATATAATGTAATCTGGATGTGTCTTAGTCTCTGATACAGAGCTATGGCACCAGTTCTGGCCCTTCGAGAAAATACTGCTATGGGTTTCTCCGACACTGATCCTGTAGTAGTCTCAGCCCGAGTATGGAATAATGTTCTCATTTCCATATCACTTAGCTGGTTATTTATTTACCCTATTGTTTCATTTATTGCTGCACTACATTTATTTTGGCATGAGCTTTCTTGTACCTTGCTATGTCCCCTGAGGACCTGGATCCGGATTGTGTCCCCAGGATTAGCTGACGAGATCTATCCTGAGGTATACGGGACCGGAGCATTAGCATTAGAAGAAGCAGGTGCCTACATCAGAGCAGAACCAGGATCTGAGGACGAGATTGTACCAGAGGACTTCTCTTGAGTATTGGCTTGAGATACTCATTTATTGCAGTTTCTATTTATTTTATTTCCAGTCTATTTCATTGATGTACCAGACTTGTACTCGGATTGTTCTCCGAGACACTTTTATTGAGACTTGTTAGTTTATATTTATTTGCATTATTCTGGCATTGATCTGTGATTATCTGTTGTGGATGAGATTAGTATAGACTGTGACATGTATCATTGGACCTATTTATTGTTATACTACAGCTTAAGTATGCCCTGATGGATCCATTAAATTGGGTTTGTCCATCGGTGCGTACTGCTGGCCATTGCCACGCGTCCGGTCCCTCGGTATTTTGGGACTGGGGCGTGACAATAGTCCCTGAACCTCATCGTCTAACTTAACTTCCATCGAGGATAGCTGGTCAACCACGCCCTGAAACTCACTCAAGTGATCCATAATAGACGTCATATCTTTGTACCATAGACCAATCATCATTCGGATCTGGAATAATTTATTTACCCCGGTCTTCTTCGCATAAAAAGATTCCAACTTATCCTATAGTGTCCTCACGTGCTCAATACAGGCAACGTGGTTGTACACGTTCTCGTCAATGAACTGTCTAATGTACCCACACACATGTATATGCTCGAAATTCCAGTCCTCTTCGGATTTGTCACTGGGCCTCTTAGAAGCAAATACCGACAGATGCAGCTTCTTGACAAATAGCAGATCTTTTATCTTGTTCGTCTAGTAATGATAGTTGGTACCGTTCATATTTACCATGCACACCAGCTTCGCATCCATTTCTCCTCCCTTGTTTGCCTGTTAACTCCTGATACCCTTCTGAAATTCCAGTACCTGGCTCTGATACCACATTGTTGGAAAAGAAGCGCGGAAACCCTCCACCAAACCAGAGAGTACCTACGAGAGAACTGAGCAATACAATGCACAAACCAAACACCGAACCACAGAAAAATAATTTACGCAGACATATAGAATTTTGACATGGAAAACTCTTACGGAAAAAATCACGGGACGATCGGAGTCCAACCCTGAAGAACCTCCACTAATGGAATAAAGAGAATACACCCTCTACAAGCTCCTCCTGATCCAACACGGATCACCACAACACTTAGGAATAGAAAATAGATCATACCACGAAGATAGAAGACAATGAAAAATTTCCCAAAATTGATCTCCTCCTCCGAAACGGCCTCCAATCCTTCTTTCTCCTTCCCAAAGTTGCAATGACATTTTTGCCACCTTTTCTCCTCTTTCTTGAGATGATATGTTATAGTTAGATGGGAATTAGGGTTAGGAAAACTTAATATATATTTCCTAATCCCGCAACTATACCTGGACCGTAGGATACGATCCAGCAGTGTATAAAATACCTCTGAATTTTCGTCCAACCCGCCGACCGAACTCAGACCGAATTCGTCCGGGTCGGTAATTTGCGAGTAAATGAAGACAACAGCTTTCTGGAGCTTCTAGAGCTCCCTAACCAAACTCGGACCGAGTTCGGACTAAGTCCGGCCCGAACTCTGTCTCCCCCTGTACAGTAGCTGCTCCTCCTTCTTTCCGAGCTTCTTCGACCTCTTGAATGGCTCTCGTCGCCTCCCTAAGCTTCTCTGATCACAGGCGGCGCTCGTCGCACTCCGGGGTATTCTCCACATAGATTGGGAACCCCATCTACTCCAACAAAGAATACACTCACGTGCAACTCTTGTTGAATGAATGCATTGTGGCAAACGAATTCATTAAAAAATTTAATGTGACATATGCAAAGTATGTAAGCATCTAGACAAATGTATCTTGCATCTCCATATAAATATATCATTTTTAATATATATATATTATTCTATTTACATAATTATTTGTTGATATAACTTATATTTTACATTTTTGCTTTCAACCTCCGTACTTTATTTGTGGTATATATCGATCCGGGTCGTCCCGACCCAATACACACCCTGACATGGAGGACCATTGGCATATGTGTTAAGAAGGGCGATACATGTTGTCAAATGTAGATGAACATCATGGTATGCGCTTGCCTAATATTTGGTTTCTATTCTAAAACTTGGTCATTGTGGAGTAGCCTGATATATCCGGTTGATTAAAACTTTTAATTTTTGGTCACTCCATGACAAAAAAAAATATATGGGAAGTGACTAAAACTCAAACTTTTTAATCTTTTGGTAACAAAAAGTAATATTTACCCATATATATATATATATATATATATATATATATATATATATATATTAGGCAAATGACGTCTAGTCTAGTGGTTAAGACCGATGCATATTACACAGGAGGTTGCGGGTTCGAGCCTCCTGGGGGCCATTTAATTCTTCCTTGGGGGAATTAAGTGGTGATTTGGTGATTGGTGCAGTGCAGGTACGGGCTTACCGGCCGAGATGTGTGGGGCATTTGGGTCGGGAAGTGGTGGGCCATTGGGCCGTGTTTGTAGGCCTTCGGACGAGGAGTCGGTAACGCAATTACCTCTTCCAAATATATATATATATATATATATATATATATATATATATATATATATATATATATATATATATATATATATGGGATCGGCATTGGGCCGGGCCGGGCCGCCCAAGCCGATAAAGTACGGGCTCAGACCGGCCATGGACTGGTCTTTTTTGGCCCTAAAGAAATGTCGGCCGAGCGGCTTTATTATTATTTATGAAGTCCAAGCCCACCCACAAGAGTCAGACTTTTTGGGCCAAGTCGGGTCGGGCTGGGCTAGTTCTACAAAAAATCCAAATGGGCCTTCTCAGACCTAATCGTTAAAGTCGTCTTTTAAAGATTGTTTCAACACTATATTCTTAAATTCTACACTTCATCGCTAATGTTAATTCAATCTTTTACTTAGAATCGAACAACAAAAATAATATAAAAATACCAAAGAATGAATGTGCTTAAACCCAGTTATATTACACTTCAACATGTATATTCTACTTGTACAAGATCAACTGAGATTGTTATTATTGTAAGGTAATGCTAGAAAACTTGTTTCTAGAGATCAACTACAAGTAGAGATCAACCACAAAAAGCAACTGAGATTTCTTAAGAATCAACTGAGATTATTTACCCCGGGTAGGTAAATACTATTATTACCCGGCTTAAGAATCAACTAAGATTGCTTAAGAATCAACTGAAACCAAGACTATGGTAGGTAAAGTATTTTGTTGTTATTACCCGGCTGTATTATACTTATTATTTACATATTAATTATTCTTATTATTTAAACAAGAAGCAACTGAGAATCTGAGATTGCTTAAAAGATTGTATTAAACTCTTGCTTAAATTCTGCTGTATTATACTTCTAGCTAAAATATTGTATTGGACATGCCTCAGACCGGATACGGGAGGATGTGTCACGACCCGCACCCGGTGTAGGGGCACAAGTAGTGAACAACGCCCAGCCTACGTCACAGCATCGGCGGTAGAAAGTTGTTTGGTAAACTATCTATCTAGCAGTCAAGATATAATTATGCCACCAAATAAATTATTAATACTCAATCACAGATCTATAAGATGGAACAAATCGCACGAATATGATAAAAGAACTGAAGAGTCACAATACAACTCACAAGACAAATAATATAAAATATCAGAAAATACTAATAACAAATATTGGAGACAAATACAGTATAAAAGATCTATCTACTGTGCTATGAGTCATGGGTCGTCTGTCTCAATCGGGATGAGACCCTCATGAGACAAGGTCTCTGTCTCTAAGACAACTACGTCCTGAAGCCAGTAGTTAGTGGGGTACCATTCCTCAGTGTCATCTAGAAAAATATATCCAGTTAGGAAAGGAGCAAAGTACATCTCTAACAGCAGTTCTAATAAATAATATAAACTATGTAACAGTAAATAGAGCGAATATACAAGATACAATAAAGGTACAAGAGATATGTAATATATGAATACTGGAAATAAATACAAGAATGAGCATCATATAATGAACAAGAAATACTACTACTAAGTGAGTGAGTATCAGCTTTAACATGTGATCGCCTTGGAAACTTGCACAAGGATAATGGCCTGGTTAATCATACGTGCGGTGTATGATTAACACTATTCAAGGAATAAGACATGCACAAGGAGGGTATGATCATATATCTACACTACATACTCCCCGCTCCCGACTGGTATAGTGGATCCAACCATGGTACGTTATGACATGGGATTTCACAAGAAGGGCGCTAATCTTCTCATGAATCAATATCTTTATTTGTACAAGAAGAACAAGGAAACAAGGCTTGCACAAGATACATCGTAAATACTAAAGAATAATATATCATGACGAGATCCGGATATACCAATCCGTGTAATCATCATGTCAAAAAATCAAAGATATCTACACTAAATATAAGAGACATAGAGGATATCATGAATGAGAAACTATCAGAGAATGTACTTGCCTGGAATATGGTGAACAGTATCAAAGATGTCTGGTGCGGTGCCTCGGAGACCTAAATATGGAATATTAAATCAATACAAGGTTTTGGAATAAAAATAAGTTGAACTAGTCAACTTCTAAGTCATAAAGCCATTTCTAAGTCAAAATAGTCAAACTAGGTCAACTCTAGGTCAAACTAGTCAAACTTGGTCAAACTAGATATTTCTAGGTTGTATGAGTCCATCTCTAGAATATTGGGTCCATGCACTATGTAACTAGGCCATACTAGCTATACTAGGATACTAGAAAACCAACATGATACCGTATCATAAGATACGCAAATTATTAGATATAAAAATATTATAATATATATATACAAGACAAAATATATATATCACTCCTAGCTAAACTAATGCTAAGTGGATACCTTGGCTTTGAACCAAAAGCGGTATCACACTGCCTACACACTTATCTTGATGTGCAAACTCAATACCTGGAGAAAAACCCAATACCTTGACATTACCTTGGTATCACAAGATAATTTAATATCTAACATATAACTAACTACCCATACTCCTCACTATACACTAATTTGTATTTAAACTTATAACAATACTATACTAAACTATATACTAACATACCCCTTCGGATATTCAATACCCGTACCCAAGATATCTCAACTCTCATTACCTTGGTGTATCTCAAGATAATATAGAAATAATACTAACCAAAGCTAACTAGTGCTTATATATATATATATATATATATATATATATATATATATATATATATATATATATATATATATATATATATATATATATATATATATATATATATATATATATATACTAACTTACTAGCTTATCAAAATAAGCTAATTAGCTTATATATAGTGTTGTTGCTTACCGCTGCTGCTGCTTATTGCTGCTGCCGCTGCTACTTTTTGCTTCTGCTGCCTCTGCTTACTGCTGCTGCTTTTTGCTTCTGCTGCCGCTGCTTACTGCTGCTGCTTCTGCTTCTATTGCTGCTTCTGCTTGCCGCTTCTCAGCTTCTACTGCTGCTATTGCTTATGCTGCTGCTTCTCAGCTTTTGCTGCTGCTTATGACTGCTTTTTCGGCTGCTTTTTACTGCTTTTTCTTTCTGTTTTCACGGATTTTTTTCCTGTTTTCACTGCTGTCATGCCCCAGTCCCAAAATATGTAGGACTAGAAATACGTAACACGCCCAGTCGTATGTATACGAACTCCAATATATTGAAACCATATACACACGTAGGTTGTTCATGAATATCCAATCCATCAGTGGTAATATACTGTCACAATAAGTCACATACAATCTATATCTCATCCACAGCACAAATAATAACTAGGAATAAAGAGCTGAATAATATATGAGTATCAAAGATGAGTATCAAGTCTGATAGTCGGATGAAAACAAATCCACTATAAAACGACTATACTGAAGTAGCAACAAGGATCTCTAAACAGCGGTAATAAAATCACAGATACTCCGAAGGTAAGACATCCTCAGTCTGGTAAATAGCATCAGGTCCAGGTCTGTACTCCTGCGGGTACTCCTGCTCGTCCATATCTGGAAAGGGACCAGGTCCTCAGAGGGACGTAACAAGATACATAATAATATGCCAATAAGTACTGAAAAATAAATATCCAATGGGTCGCCTAACCGTCTAAGTGAATGCAGTTTGAGAACAACTTTCCAACACGTGGGCTATCTGGCCAATAAATGGGATTGGCGTGATTCTCTCGGAGAATCAGGGGCCTACAAGCATGTCATCTTTTGAACGGCAGAGGCCGCCTGAAAATATAATATATATAGTGGTCATCAACACCCGTTTCTCCGGCGGAGAATTCGAGCGCACAGGAGAAAGTGCAAAGGAGCCCAAACGCCTTACTTATTGTTCTTCCTACCCCATGCTCTAGGTATGTCATATCCATGACACGATAAAACCTTTAAATAACTGCCAGGTCTACTAGCATACAAAGTTTCTATCATCAGTAATCCCTAACGCACGGCCCATGCGTACAGGAGGCCAGACCTGTCACGCAGTCCCTGATCTATATGAGACTCACAACTCGTGTAACAACTGTGTCACGACCAATGAACCTAGTGATGCTCCATAATGATAGGGTGGTCTCATAAAGTAGGTCCAATACATATACATAAATAAAACATGATACGACGATATCATTGTTGCACCCAAGTTTCCTTGGACGCACAATATATTTAGCAATAAATGAACTAAATAAGTAGAAATAAATTATACAGGCATCATGTGGAATGTAAATAATAGTACGATGACAAGGTATACTTGCCGAGCAAGAGTTCTGTATAGTGCAAGCGTTCAAACCGGTGTTATGTTTAGTGGAAGAAGTGGGGTTAGGGTTTGGGAGAGTTGTAATATATAGAGAGATAAGAGGCGGTGGGGTAATTTTTAGTGGTCTCAAAAGCCACTGCTGCTGCTGTTTCTTTCTTTCTTTCTTTGGTCTTGGTTTTGGTTGAGGAGAGTTTAGTAATAATAGATAAAGAGGTGGTGGAATGAGAAGGCTCACACGCACGAAGAAGGGAAAGAGAAGTTGGTTTTTGCTACTGCTATTGTTGATATTTTGCTCCCCTAACGGATCCGGGTAGGGGCTATACGGGTAGTAGGTTCAAACGGGTAGGGTAGAGGCTAAAGGATTAACGGTTTTGGGTAGAGATCCAATAGGAATTTATATACACATATATATACATAGAAAATTCTAAAAATTATATTTGTGCATACCATTAAGCTAGCAACTGTCCAAAGGGTCTCATACATGGAATAAATTAAGAAAAATTTATAATGGCTCCATAAATCCTCTAAATGCTCAAATACCTCAAAATAAAATTTAAATAAAATCTATTCCCTCTATTTAGCTCATAACCACTATAAATAATTAATTAATATGGTTTTCAGAATTAGGGGTCTTACATTCTACCCAACTTTTAAAAATTTCGTCCTCGAAATTAAAACTAAAGTCACAGTAGAAAGTCAAGGATGGTATAAGGTATAAATCAACAAAGTAAATTTATACCTTGATCAACGAATAGGTTCAGAAAATGTTCGCGCCTCTGTCGTCCTTGCGCTGCCAAGTTGATTCTCCTGGTCTATTTATCTGCTGAGCTGGCTTCAGTGCTGGAAGTGTTAGCTCCTGTACTGGCGGTGAAAGTGTCACTGTCTGCTGCATTGGACAGTCTCTTACCAAATGCTGTTCGGAACCACACCTTATACATTTTCCTAAGCGGTTCCGACAATTTCTCAAAATGTGCCCGCGTCTCCCACAATAATTATATTGGGGCTTCTCCGAAATCTGGTATGGTCCAGCTCTGTATTGATACTGTTGTTGTTGTTCCATAGGACGTCTGATAGGTCCTCCTTGTTGTGTCCTTATTGGTCCTGGATGTGTCCTTACACCCGTCATCCATAGGTCTGCAGGTAGCTGCGATGCCTCTAATAATTTCCGAGTGTGAGTGATCCAGTTGGTAGTTTCTTCTGGGCTTTCAATACCCTTGTACGATCTCGGACCCATCTGTACAAAGTCCTTTATTGAACCAACTCTAGCTCGAGGTACTGGAGCTAGTGTTTGAGCTGGTACAGTAGTCTTTGCAGCCATCCTTTCAAGTGCTGCTAGAAACTCTTGTCTCTGTTCTGCTGCTTGCTGTCTGTTCCTGTATCATCATCTAGAAGAATTGGAACAGTTGTGCCTGGCTATCCTACGGTGTCGATGAGATTGGAAGGTTCCCATTAGGTGGAACGGGAAAATCAGATGGAACTGGATTGTGAATATGTCCATCTGATCCCAGAAGTCTAGGAATTGTTGAGGTTCCTTCTTGTGTCTGACCATTGACTCCAGAAGTTGTGTCGCCATCGGCGACAGTACATCCATTCTGCATATCCATCTCTCTGCAGGTGATGTACGCGACGTTTAGAAAAAGTACAGAAATCAAACAGGATGAAAGCATTAAATAGATTGTAGAAGCATGAAATATGTTGGAGAATCGTCCGCATATTTTATAGTCAAACCCTAAATCATACATGGAGTCTCTCCCTGCGTAAAACAGGGCTTCAAGGTTGTTCGCGTAAAACAGGTTACTAAGCCGTCCGCGTAAAATAGAGATTCAAGGAAGTTTGGCGTAAAGTAGAACTTCAGAACTATCCGCGTAAAGTAGAGATTTGAGGTAGTCCGCGTAAAGTAGAGGTTCAAGATGTCTGGCTTAAAGTAGGGATTCGAGGCTGTCTGCGTAAAGTAGAGATTCGAAACTGTCTGCGTAAAATAGAGTTTCAAGCTGTCTGGCGTAAAGTATGGCTTCAGAGCTAATCACGTAAAAGTAGAGAAGCGTAAAGTAGGGATTCCGGGCTGTCCGCGTAAAAAGTCTGCGCGTAAAAGATTGTTATACTTCCTGCGTAAAGTCTGTGTAAAAAGTCTGCGCGTAAAAGATTGCTGTATAAAGTCTGTGTAAAAATTTCCTGCATAAAAATCTGTCTGCGTAAGTCTGCGTAAAATCTGTCTGCGTAAAGCCTAGCATACGTTGTAGCGTAAAGTTGTACGAGGAACTGGATGAATTTGTCAGACAAATCAGTGATCCTGACATCTGACAAAAGTACTGCACGATGATTGAGAGGACGGCTGTGATGATAATTTTGCACAGAGACCCAGGTTGTCGTTTAGTGACATATTTTATACACTACTCAAAGGAAAAAAAATTGAGTCTTCTGAATACGCTGCCTATTCTTCATTGATAGAAATGAGTTTCTACGCTCAAGATAAGACAAAATCGACAGAATAAGTTTTTACGCTCAAGATCAACATAATGAGTTTTTACGCTCAAGATAAGACAAAATTGACAGAAATGAGTTTTTACGCTCAAGATCAACATAATAAGTTTTTACGCTCAAGATAAGACAAAATCGACAAAATGAGTTTTTACGCTCAAGATCAACAGAATGAGTTTTTACGCTCAAGATAAGACAAAATCGATAGAATGAGTTTTTACGCTCAAGATAAGACAAAATCAGATATCACGTCAAAAGTTGTTTCTTGCACAGGGCTCGAGGCATATCTCTGCATTTAATGCACGAGATTTTTTGTCACGCCCCAGTCCCAAAATATATGGAACCAGGCCACGTGGCAATAGCCAGTTGACACGTCTCCGAGGATATTCCAATTTAATGGATCCACGAAGAGTGCTACGCTGTCCTATAATACTAACATGTCCAATATCAGTCAATAACAGGTAAACTAATCTCATCCACAATATAAAGAGCAAGAACACTAAATAAACTGCTGGTTGATAAATACCAGTCTCAAGATATCATAGTACAACCAATGGTGTCTGGTGGGAACAAACCCACTACTATGACGAAATAAAGTACTAAAATGATATATAAAAGATAATGACTAGGGCATCGACTGAGTAGATAATGATGCCCTCCAAATCTAGGCTGAAGGCCTACCAACTGGTCACGGAAACTCTGACGGTTGTACCTCCAACTCCTCAGCTGTAGCAAATCTCGTCTCCTGTCCTGGGCCGTATACGGTGGGGTAGAAAGCCTCGTCTAAATCTGGAAAGGTACCAGGTCCTCAGAGGGACGTAACAAGATACAAGAAAACAACATGCTATATATGAATACTGAATAAAATAAATACAATAAGGGTGTGCTAGCCATCTAAGTGAATGCAATGTGAGAATAACGCGGATGCGTATAGGTAGGTGTAGGCATAACGTCCACGCTCCGAAGAGAGTAGCATCAGTACAGTATATCGTCCATATCGCTCCGAAGAACGTGGCATCAGTGTAAGGGAAAATCATTGGATCTGAGGCTCCTCCGAAACTACGGCTCCAATGTGTGTACCCCATATGCCTACTAGTTGTCCTCCCCGCCCCATGTAGATACGCAAATCGACTACTCGACGTGCATACCCTGTATCTATATGCCAAGTCTCTAAACTATATCCTGACTACATGCTAACCGTGATGTAGGTGATACGCAACGATAGCTAGTCGGGTGCGCAAACCCGCATCCCAATATGAATATGTCTCAGTGACCGTGTAAGGTGTCAGGTCTCAGACAATAACGGAGTATTGTCCAATGGGTGGAGTCTGCTAAGAGCTAAGTCCATAAACTAATCTTCGACGTACCCGTCGAATGCACCCGAGACAACTCGGACGCGCACAGTTGTATAACTTACAAGGAACAAGAATACAATACAACATATGCATATTTAAATTAGACAGTAAATATAGCAAGGTATCTTGCCTGTATCCGGAAGCTGTGAATGCCAAAAGCCGGTTCCTGCAATATCCCCTGGCTGGTCCACTGATCCTAACACACAATATAATATAACAACCAATCATCAGATAATACGCATTAACTATATACCATTACGACTCTGCACTTGAATACTGTCACGAATTCACTGTTGTTTGAGTACAGGGTCACG
Organism: Iris macrosiphon; assembly: GCA_036927795.1. NCBI lineage: Eukaryota > Viridiplantae > Streptophyta > Magnoliopsida > Asparagales > Iridaceae > Iris > Iris macrosiphon. Next base: position 921,401 of record JAYESA010000007.1, on the reverse strand, counting down.
CGTGCATGTAGCGAGGATGGACACGTGTTCTGTCTTCGGTTAATATGTGCCTTGAGTCAATAATTATCTAGTTACGGGTTGTCCATAATTTCGGTTCTGCACGAACACATGTCTCTATTCCCATCATACTAGTTTTGTATTTCAGCGTTTCAAGTGAATTTCTTGACTCTGGTAATCATTAGTTTAGACTTATTAGTTATTGATAATTATCTAATTAATATTACTTCCATGCAAATATTTCTTAACTAGGTTAAATACTATGGTTATGGGTTTAAGTGCGACACGACGACACGAAGGAGAAATATGGACACACGAGGGCTGTTTGGAGGACGAGTACCTGACCAATAGGACGAGAGGGGGCGTCTGCTCCTCCGACGAGTCCGCTGGCCGTCGATCGGTGGAACTCCGGCGTCCGACCGTTAGCAGCGGCAGGCAGCGTCGGCGGGGTCCAAGCAGCGTCGGGCTGGTCCAGGTAGCATCGGGCAGGGCTCGGCTGGGTCCAGGCAGCGTCGGGCGGGGCTCGGCTGGGTCCAGGCAGCGTCGGGCGGGGCTCGACTCAGCTGGTCGTTCGGGGGATGGCTGGATGGGTGGTGGTGCAAGTGGCCGGTGAGGTCCGGTGCCGTGGGGGGGTGCCGGTGAACGGGGTGGTGATGGCGGCTTGAACTGGTGGTGGTTCTGTCCGGCAGGGAGGCGGCGGTTGATCCGGGTGGCTGAGGGGAATTGGATTTGCAAGGGAGTTCGGCTAGGTTGAGGGGAAGGGTGATATTAGGGTTTCCATAGTATTAGGGATAGTTGTTTATATATATAGGGGTTTATGGCCTGGGCCTTGGGCTTGTCTGGCTCCTTGGGGTGAGGTCTAGTCCTCCTAATAAGTATAAAGGCTTGGTTAAGACTAGTTTAGAAGCGATCTGGCCTCAGATTTAATCAGGTTGCAACAATTTCATTCGTTATTAGGAGAAAGTTGTTTTTAATAAGAATATATTTAGACGTTTGCCCCGACTGTTGTATAGCTACCCTAGGGCACAAGATCGGAATCTGAAGGTTACACAAGGTGCAGGTGGGTAGTCCTGCGTGTCTAGGGGGGTGGGCTCAATTAAACTTAATGAAACCTAAATTGGTCGAGGGGGTTTACATTTTTATTTTAAATTTGGTCATGACTGGGAAAGCTAAGACTGTGACAAATACACTCACATCACCATCCTTGCAGTTTACGCCTTAATCATGCTACTTTACGCTGGTTATCTATATTTCAGGAATAATCAATTTTATGCAGGGGCAGTTACCTATGTGGTTTATTATTTGGCTTTTACGCCAACAAGACAGTCAACAGTTATTTGGCTTTTATGCCAACAACAGTCATTTGGCTTTTTACGCCAACAAGGGTAAAGGGTCTGGTCACAGGGAAAAAGGATTTTTGGCGTAAAATTTCGTTTATCCAAACATAGGATAGTTGAACGGAAGAATGAGGTTTTAGTCAAGCGTGGATGAGATCCTTATACTCTATTCCTATACGCAGGCTTGTTCGTTACAGTTACGTAACCGAGACAATATATTCTTGACCTGCATGGGCCACCACTAAAAACATGTCATGCCCCAGTCCCAAAATACATAGGACTAGGAATACGTAACACGCCCAGTCGTATGTATACGAACTCCAATATATGGAAACCATATACACACGTACGCTGTTCATGAATATCCAATCCATCAGTGGTAATATACTGTCACAACAAGTCACATACAATCTATATCTCATCCACAGCACAAATAATAAGTAGGAATAAAGAGCTGAATAATATTTGAGTATCAAAGATGAGTATCAAGTCTGATAGTCGGATGGAAACAAATCCACTACAAAACGACTATACTGAAGTAGCAACAAGGATCTCTAAACAGCGGTAATAAAATCACAGATACTCCGAAGGTAAGACATCCTTAGTCTGGTAAGTAGCATCAGGTCCAGGTCCGTACTCCTGTGGGTACTCCTGCTCGTCCATATCTGGAAAGGGACCAGGTCCTCAGAGGGACGTAACAAGATACATAATAACATGCCAATAAGTACTGAAAAATAAACATCCAATGGGTCGCCTAACCGTCTAAGTGAATGCAGTTTGAGAACAACTTTCCAACACGTAGGCTATCTGGCCAATAAATATGATTGGCGTGATTCTCTCGGAGAATCAGGGGCCTACAAGCATGTCGTCTTTTGAACGGCAGAGGTCGCTTGAAAATATAATATATAGTGGTCATCAACACCCGTTTCTCCGGCGGAGAATTCGAGCGCACAGGAGAAAGTGCAAAGGAGCCCAAACGCCTTACTTATTGTTCTCTCCACCCCATGCTCTAGGCATGTCATATCCATGACACGATAAAACCTTTAAATAACTGCCAGGTCTACTAGCATACAAAGTTTCTATCAGCAGTCATCCCTAATGTACGGCCCATGCGTACAGGAGACCAGACCTGTCACGCAGTCCGTGATCTATATGGGACTCACAACTCGTGTAACAACTGTGTCACGGCCAATGAACCTAGTGATGCTCCATAATGATAGGGTGGTCTCATGAAGTATGTCCAATGCATATACATAAATAAAACATGATACGACGACATTGTCGTTGCACCCAAGTTTCCTTGGACGCACAATATATTTAGCAATAAGTGAACTAAATAAGCAGAAATAAATTATGCAGGCATCATATGGAATGTAAATAATAGTACGATGGCAATGTATACTTTGTCACGCCCCAGTCCCAAAATACCAAGGGACTGGACACGTGGCAATGGCCAACAGCACACACTGATGGACAAACCCAATTTAATAGATCCATCAAGGCTTACTTAAGCTGTAGTACATCAATAAATAGGTCTACGATACAAGTCACATTCTATTCTAATCTCATCCACAACAGATAATTACAGATCAAATGCCAGAATAAATGCAAATAAATATAATCTAACATATCTCAATAAAAGTGTCTCGGAGAACAACCCAAGAATAAGTCTGATACATCAATGCAATAGACATGAAATAAAGTGACTAGAAACAGAAATAACTGAGTATATAAAGCCAATACTCAGGAGAAGTCTTCTGGCACGATCTCGCCCTCGGGTTCTGGTACTGCTCTAATGTATGCCCTTGTTCCTGCTTCTGCTCATGCTAATGCTCCTGTATTGTATACCTCTGGGTGGATCTCCTCTGCTAATCCTGGGGACATAATTCGGGTCCAGGTCCTCAGAAAACATAGTAAGGTACAAAATAACTCATGCCAAAATAAATGCATTGCAACAATAAATGAAACAATAGGGTAAGCTATATAACCGACTAAGTGATATGCAAATTGAGAGCATCACTAAAACTCAGGCTGAAACCACTACAAGCTCTGTGTCGGGGAGCCGGTAGCAGTGATATCACGTAGTGGGCCAAGCTCGGGTTTAGAGTCTTGAGCACCGCATTAATAAGGGTTTTATATATATATATAATCAGCATGTAGCCTGTGTGTCTCTCCCCACCCAATGTAATCACACGTCTCATGTCCATGACACGCAAGATCAAAACTAATGCAGCAAGTCATATGATGTCTATGAATATAATGTCTATGTCATAAATCCTGCAACCTACACATAATCACCTTGAATATTTCAGGAAGATTCTGTCACATGAATAGTGTCAGGTGTCCTGGGTATAACGTACTTGATAATGCAAGCACGAGAATGTAAAGGGTCACGATATCCACTTCTAGGTGACGTTACACAACTTCGCGTACGGTGTTGGCACCCGACTATAATCGGACGCTAAGTAAAGTCACACGGTCCTAGGTTAAGCATGTACAACAATATATAAACAAGTCAAGGAAATAAGTAACAAAACTGCATTGTTGGCAAGGTACACTTGCCTGGGGTTCTGGCTCCAACTGTAGCTCTGACTTCAGTAGGAATTGCAGGTACTCCTTCGTTTGCTGAAATAAACATCACCATCAGATTCAAAAAATATCAAATAGCTAGAAACGCCTGTCCTTGAGTCCAATTTAGACACAGGGGCAAAAATGACAGTTTCTGGTCAAAGCGGGGTCCACATGTGGCCCGCTTCGCACCAAAAAATGTGTCAGAACCAATGGTCTCCAAATTTGTCATACTTAGTGTCAACAAGTCCATAACGATGATACGAACCCAACGGAACTTCCAGAATTGGATTCCGATGAGCCGGTCACAAAATCGTCTATCAAGTGGAGCCGTGGGGCCCACGATACGCGATTTTGTCAACGTTCTCAGAATCGAACCAAACTTGGGTCACAGGACCAGCGTATTGCTACGAGTCCGATGGCAAAAGTTTCGTTTCGATCCGACGTATGTACACGAAGTTACAACGTGTTCCAAAACATGCCGATATAGGGCGTTGTCGGCGGATACGCGTTGATTCCGGTGTGCACGCACATCCAAATTAACTTCTGCGAAATCCCGCACGTCCGTATCAACGACGCGCACCTTTCGGTGAAGACCGCATGTGACCAAGTCATCCCATTTGGTGGAGCGTACTCAGTTCCGGGGGAAAATAGGGTATTATTTTCCTGTTTTTGGATCGTAGTTCGCGATCGCCACAGGATACGACACACCGAGCGGGTTGTACGGGCATCGAGAGGGTTACGCAGTCTACGTGTCACAACCAACGGAACAGAAAATGGGACAGCGAGGAGAGAGAAAGGGTTACCTGAACGGGGCTACGCAGAACGGGATTTTCTCGTGTCCGCGAGGCGACACGACGCAATACTGCACAGGACTGTGCTGTGTCCGGGTTAGGGTTCGATGGCCGGAGACTCGTTGGAGCTTCGTCGGGGCTGCTCAGGGCTATGGAAGGCGGATGTGGCTCAGCTGAGGCACTGCGGGGAGAGCAGCGGCTGGGTCGAGGCGGCCGGGCAGAGGCGGAGACGGCAGAACTGGGCTGGGAGTTCGTCGAGGTCGTCGGCTGAGGGCGCTGCTTCGCCGGAGACGACGGTGGCTAGGGGTTCTGGTGGTTGGGGTTTAGGGTTCAGGCGGAGCTAGGGCAGAGGATATCGAGAGGGTTATATAGAGGCGGCTGGAGAAGGAAAGGGTTTCGGATTAGGGTTCCGATCGGGTTAACGGGTCCGGGTCGGGTTTAATTCGGATCCGACCCGACCCGTTAAGAATCTGGGTTCGGTTCGGGTTGGTTTGATTTATTTTGAAATAAACCGGGTTTAATTCTAGGGGTTATTTGGTTTAAATTTTAACTTAGTTTCTAGGTGTTTAAAAATGTTTCCGGGGTCCAATAAATTCCCGAAAAATTATCCTATGTCTAGTTTTTCAGTTTACACCAAAAAATATTATTTTTATAATATTTTAATATTAATTTACATCATTTAAAAATCATTTAATTACAAAATACCTTAGTTTTAATTACAGAAAAATTCCAGAAAATTCCAAAAAATTTGTAAAAATCTATTTTAGAAATTCCTGAAAAATCAGGGGGTTTACAATCTACCCCACTTAAGAGGATTGCGTCCTCGCAATCAAAGAATAACCGGTCAACAGAGATGACACGGTTGCAAACATTATTCGAAGCACATCACGATTAAGAAGAGTCAAGGTTGAGGGTTTAAGCAAAACACATAGGGAATCATTTCCCTATGCAATGGAAGTTATTCAATTTCTAGAGTGCAGGAAATCTAGAAAACTACAGTATAGAAAAACTAGGTTATCACTTATAAAAACATACTAAATTATTAATTATTAGCAAGTTTAAAAATTACTAGGTTAAGGCTGAGGTCACGAACCAACAGGCACGAACTAAAGCAATACTAGAAACTGATAACTATGAAAAACTTACGCTCATTAGCTACTCCATGAATCTGCGCATTCTCCAAGGTCATCGCCAGAGCTTCTTCGCGTTCGTGCGGTCGATTCCTCTGCTGCTGCTGAGCCTGCTGGAAGAGTAGTGCTTGTGGTGCCAAGGGTGGCCTCGTCTGATACCCTCCTGGAGCTGGTGGTAGGACTCCTTCAACTCCCGTTTGCGGTGCTCCCAATGCTGGATAAACAGGCCTTGGTGCTGGTAATACTTGTTGGTTTACCATCGGTGCTCCTTCTCGACGCTCGGGGCATTCCTTCACTAAATGCTGACTTGATCCGCAAGTTAAACATAATTTCCTTTTGCGTCTGCACTCGTTCTCAATATGGCCTCGCTTACGACAATACTGACAGATAGGCAGTGCCTGCGGAGATGCTTCTGGTGGCTGGTGCATGTGAGACTTCTTTGCAATTTCTTCCTGTGGTGCTCCGGCTGGTGCTGATATGGCTGGTTGATGAATCACCAATGCTTTCTCTCGACGTTCAGGGCAATCCTTTACCGATTGCTTTTTGGATCCGCAAGATAAACATAGTCCCAAGCTGAGTCGGCATTCTTTAGCGAGATGGCCTACCTTGCCACGGTAGTGACAAGTAGGAAGGACTAGCGCTAGTGGTGTAGATGCTCTCTGTGGTGGATTCATCTGTGGTCGCTTTGCAACTCTTTCCTGTTGTGCTTGGTCTGGTGCTAATGTATACGGCCACTTCTGGCTGGACTCTATCCTTGTGATGCACTCCATGGGTCGTGCTGCAGCAAGAACTTTCGTGTCTAAGGTAGTTGCAACGGAGCTGATTAACTTCCGTAGCTCAGAGCTAAATCTGTCGATGAACTTCTCTGCTTGGTTTTACTGAGCTTCTTGATAAACCTTCTTATGGGCGCATCATCTCATAGAACATTCGAACATTTGTTGTTCGTCCATAGACTTCCCTTATGGAACGGTAGCCATCGGTGGAGCAAACTGCGTCGATGGTGGAATGTCATCTTGCTGGATTCTCGAGGCATGCTGACTTGCTTGACTGCGTTGTTGAGCTGATTGACCTTCGTCAACTGGTGTCACTTTATCTTCGTGGTTAACCACAACACCTTGTGGTGTTCCTGGATGAGTCTCTTCGCCGGCTTGTGGATCCATTTCTCTGCATCCAAAATAAACTTATAAGAGGCGCACAGGAATCAAGGCAGGATGCAAGTCAAGAAATTAATTTGAATCCGATATAGATATCAAGAACGTTTCAAGCAAGTGGATGAGATCCTAAAAACTTATCATATTCTTATTGCAGGCTTTTTCGGTCCCTAAGTTAAAACCGAAGCAATTTAGTCGTAGACCTGCATGGGCTACCACAAAAACCATGTCATGCCCCAGTCCCAAAATACCGAGGGACTGGACACGTGGCAATGGCCAGCAGCACACACTGATGGACAAACCCAATTTAATGGATCCATCAGGGCGTACTTAAGCTGTAGTACATCAATAAATAGGTCTACGATACAAGTCACATTCTATTATAATCTCATCCACAACAGATAATTACATATCAAATGCCAGAATAAATGCAATTAAATATAATCTAACATATCTCAATAAAAGTATCTCGGGGAACAACCCGAGAATAAGTCTGATACATCAATGCAATAGACAGGAAATAAAGTGACTAGAAACAGAAATAACTGAGTATATAAAGCCAATACTCAGGAGAAGTCTTCTGGCACGATCTCGCCCTCGGGTTCTGGTACTGCTCCAATGTATGCCCCTGTTCCTGCTTCTGCTTCTGCTCCTGCTAATGCTCATGTACTGTATACCTCTGGGTGGATCTCCTCTGCTAATCCTGGGGACATAATCCGGGTCCAGGTCCTCAGGGGACATAGCAAGGTACAAAATAACTCATGCCAAAATAAATGCAGTACAGCAATAAATGAAACAATAGGGTAAGCTATATAACCAGCTAAGTGATATGCAAGTTGAGAGCATCACTAAAACTCAGGCTGAAACCACTACGAGCTCTGTGTCGGGGAGCCGGTAGCAGTGATATCACGTAGTGGGCCAAGCTCGGGTTTAGAGTCTTGAGCACCGCATTAATAAGGGTTTTATATATATATAAATCAGCCTGTAGCCTGTGTGTCTCTCCCCACCCAATGTAATCACACGTCTCATGTCCATGACACGCAAGATCAAAACTAATGCAGCAAGTTATATAATGTCTTTGAATATAATGTCTATGTCATAAATCCTGCAACCTACACAGAATCACCTTGAATATTTCAGGAAGATTCTGTCACATGAATAGTATCAGGTGTCCTGGGTATAACGTACTTGATAATGCAAGCACGAGAATGTAAAGGGTCACGATATCCACTTCTAGGTGACGTTACATAACTCCGCGTACGGTGTTGGCACCCGACTATAATCGGACGCTAACTAAAGTCACACGGTCCTAGGTTAAGCATGTACAACAATATATAAACAAGTCAAGGAAATAAGTAACAAAACTGCATTGTTGGCAAGGTACACTTGCTTGGGGTTCTGGCTCCAACTGTAGCTCTGACTTCAATGGGAATTGCAGGTACTCCTTTGTTTGCGGAAATAAACATCACCATCAGATTCAGAAAATATCAAATAGCTAAAAACGCCTGTCCTTGAGTCCAATTTGGACAAAAGAGCAAAAATGACAGTTTCTGGTTAAAGCGGGGTCCACATGTAGCCCACTTTGCACCGAAAAACATGTCAGAACCAATGGTCTCCAAATTTGTCATACTTAGTGTCAACAAGTCCAGAACGATGATACGAACCCAACAGAACTTCCAGAATTGGATTCCGATGAGCCGGTCACAAAATCGTCCATCAAGTGGAGCCGTGGGGCCCACGATACGCAATTTTGTCAACGTTCTCAGAATCGAACCAAACTTGGGTCACAGGACCAGCGTATTGCTACGAGTCCGATGGCGCAAGTCTTGTTTTGATCTGACGTGTGTACACGAAGTTACAACGTATTCCAGAACAGGCCGATACGGGGCGTTGTCGACGGATACGCGTTGATTTCGGTGTGCACGCACATCTAAATCAACTTCTGCAAAATTTTGCACGTCCGTATCAACGGCGCGCACCTTTCGGTGAAGACCGCACGCGACCAAGTCGTCCCGTTTGGCAGGACGTACTCAGTTCCGGGGAAAAATAGGGTATTATTTTCCTGTTTTTGGATCGTAGTTCGCGATAGCCACAGGACGCGACACACCGAGCGGGTTGCACGGGCATCGAGAGGGTTACGCAGTCTACGTGTCACAACCGACGGAACAGAAAATGGGGCAGCGAGGAGAGAGAAAGGGTTTACCTGAACGGGGCTACGCAGAACGGGGTTTTCTCGTGTCCGCGAGGCGACACGACGCAATACTGCACAGGACTGTGCTGTGTCCGGGTTAGGGTTCGATGGTCGGATCTTTGCCGGGGCTGCTCAGGGCTACGGGAGGCAGAGGCGGCTCGGCTGAGGCGCTGCGGGGAGAGCAGCGGCTGGGTCGAGGCGGCCGGGCAGAGGCGGAGACGGCAGAGCGGGGCTGGGAGTTCGTCGAGGTCGTCGGCTGAGGACGCTGCTTCGCCGGAGACGACGGTGGCTAGGGTTCTGGTGGTTGGGGTTTAGGGTTCAGGCGGAGCTAGGGCAGAGGATATCGAGAGGGTTATATAGAGGCGGCTGGAGAAGGAAAGGGTTTCAGATTAGGGTTCCGATCGGGTTAACGGGTCTGGGTCGGGTTCAATTCGGATCCGACCGACCCGTTAAGAATCTAGGTTCGATTCGGTTCCTCCATGGTTCGGTTCGGGTTGGTTTGATTTATTTTGAAATAAACCGGGTTTAATTCTAGGGTTTATTTGGTTTAATTTTAACTTAGTTTCTAGGTCTTTAAAAATGTTTTCGGGTTACAATAAATTCCCGGAAAATTATCCTATGTCTAGTTTTTCAATTTACACCCAAAAATATTATTTTTATAATATTTTAATATTAATTTACATCATTTAATTACAAAATACCTTAGTTTTAATTATAGAAAAAATCTAAAAAATTCCAGAAAATTTATAAAAATCTATTTTAAAAATTCCTGAAAAATCAGGGGGTTTACATACTTGCCGAGCAAGAGTTCTGTATAGTGTAAGCGTTCAAACCGGTGTT